>OX401417.1:0-23995 GCA_947846245.1 Cerastoderma edule | reverse complement strand
CCCTCCTGTACCCAGGGTCCCCTACTAAACCGGGGCGGTAGGGTACCCTGGGTACAGAAATCGTTGAAAAATGACTAAGTCCGCAGGTTCCTGGGCAAAAAGTTGGAAAATTGTTATAAAGTTATAAGTTCTTTGGTTAGGGCAAGAAATAAGAAAGAATACCCCTGAAAATTTCTAAGTCCGAAAATGGATCGAAAATTTTCTAAGTTCGAATTTTGAGTAAAAATGACTAAGTTCGAATTGTGAGTAAAAATGACTAAGTCCGGAAATGGGTTAAAATTTCTAAGTTCGAATTTTTAAGAGTGGGTCAAAAATTTTCTAAGTTCGAATTCTGAGCAAAAAAATGACTAAGTCCGAAAATGGATCAAAAATTTTCTAAGTTCAAATTCTGAGTAAAAATGACTAAGTTCGAATTCTGAGGTAAAATTTTCTAAGTTCGAATTCTGAGCAAAAATGACTAAGTCTGAAAATGGGTCAAAAATGTCTAAGTTTGAATTCTGAGGTAAAATTTTCTAAGTTCGAATTGTGAGTAAAAATGACTAAGTCCGGAAATGGGTTAAAATTTCTAAGTTCGAATTTTTAAGAGTGGGTCAAAAAGTTCGAATTCTGAGCAAAAAATGTCTAAGTCCGAAAATGGATCAAAAATTTTCTAAGTTCAAATTCTGAGTAAAAATGACTAAGTCCGAAAATGGGTCAAAAATTTCTAAGTTCTTGACTTGACAAATATGAGAAGTTCTTTCGAGAGAACTGGTTGGCCCTGAAAAGGGCCGTTTGGTGTGTACGCTGGAATGGAGTGGCTTAAAGGTGTGAGCATCCAAAATTTGCTCCACACACCGGACATCTTCGATGACGGCTATAGGATGACACTATGTTTCCGTGTTGTCGCCACTCCACAGTCCGTCGGTACACTACTTTAACAATTCGCACATCGTCCTCCTGCGACCTTTGATGGATAATTGCCCACATGTCAATCAACCCTCTCTGCAGGGTGTTTAGATCCTCGGAGACTTTTAGGATTGCGTTCCGTAACTGATCCATGTTAGCAGTAGGAGTAAAATAACAGCGTAAACCTCAAATGACGTTGCTTTTATACTGTTAAAGCGGGTTAACGTCCAATGAAATTAATGGAACACTGAAGTAATGTCCAATAAGATTTGGTGTAAGTAACGTCCAATGGAAGTGCACGTTGGTTATAGGGAATAGGGAAAGTTATTGGCGGGATAACTGAAAAGGGGTTATTGAGAATCCTGATACAGAAATTCTCATACTTAGTAATATAGGTATAAGGGAATGGGTAAACGTAACACATCTTGTAGGAGGGTATAACAATAAAAGACAAAATCATGTATTATATTGAACAGTAAACTTTTAATTAACTTTGTAAGAACAGTAACATATGAACTATATACAAGTAAAAGTAAATTAAATTACAGTTTTAGAGATTTTGTGCATAAAGTTCCATAATTCTGATAAAGCCATGTCTTTATAAACTGATCGTTTCTATGATGGTTGATTGTATAAAACGTTTTCTGCAAACATTTTGGTAGGTTTGATCCCTGTGAAGCAGTGGTTAGAGCGAATATACAGTAGGCTCCACATGTTTGACCAAGTAAACTCTGTAGAGTCTGTTTATTGAAAGTCCATCTTGTTGTATGGTTCTGAATAAAGTTAAGTACTTCCTTCTCCATTGGTGGGAATCCGTACGAATCAAAGTAAAAGATATCGTTGTTTGCGTTGAATATCACGGCAACCCAATATTCGCCTTCTTCAGTAGAAGGATCTGTGTTAACGATATAAGCTTTGATATGGTACGGTTTTTGTTCCGGTAGTTTATCTTTTGAAACCACTTCAGCATTTAGATTTTTAATCCATACACCACAGTCCAATATATGTTGTATTTCATAGCCATACATATTTGATAACGTTGTTTTTAGTTTTCCCATGAATGTTGTACCTTTTCACGCCAATTATCCAACCACATATCGTTAAATCCGCAAAGTACATTTGTCTTTATACTCTGCCATAATGTGTAGGCTTCTACAATTTCACAATCGTTTAATTGTAGTTCTTGTAAGTCTGGATACCACTTCTCCATAACTTTGTAAGGGTTTAAGTTCATCATAGCTTCATGTATGAGTATGTTTGTTTGTTCGTAACGATCCATGAACATACACATAGGATGTTGTAGCTGACTAGGGTGATCTATCTGACATCCTGGACACTGATTATGCACTTCCTCAATGATTAAGTTCTATAACTCATCCACCATATGTTTATCAAAGGATGAACAAATATCCAGTCTTCGAACGTTTTGACTTTTAGATGCATATTTCACGGCCTCAGCTCTGTCTCGTAAACGTATAGCGTATTCATGTCCCAACATCTTGTTAATAATCTGTGATGATCTCTCTTAAACTGTTAATTTCGATTTGATTATCAAACTCCGCAAAGACAAGAACGTTGATACTTGAGCAAGGGCTTGTGCAAACTGAAGTTCTATCCTTAGATTTCCAGTTCTTATAGGATGGAGATGTCCCCCTTCACTTCCTTGATCAGGTGTGAGATCATATCCCCAGATACAATAACCATTTGCGTAATCTTCTTTAGGAATGTCAAATGATTTGTTAAGTCCTAACGCCGAAACTGTTTGATACATTGACATGTATGATTTGAGAAATAAGTTGTTCTCAAAGTCAGGTTCAAATGGTCGATTGTGAATACTATGTCCATTACAAGAAACATCCAACTTTGAAAGGTTAAAGTGTCCGAAATAAAATGGATTAGTATTGTAGGCACCATTAAAAGCAGCATTTGTTACCATTGCAATAAAAATACGTTTTGGAAGTTGTCCTTGAAATAAATGATCTTCTACTTTTGACTGTAAACCATTTCCAATAGTAAATGTTTTTACTTCCACTCGTCGTAGTGGAATTTTCATGTGATTCTGGGCAATTGCTTGATTAAGACCATTTGCAATAACTGGAAGTAACTCAACATTTCTAACATTAAGACTAACTTTCTCAAGTACCAATTTTGCAGCGACTGCACCATCTGCTCCAGTTAGACAAAAGTTTAAAGGAGCTCTGTTTAATCTTAGACGAATTTCAACCCCATTTGGTAAATATTTCTCCTGTTGAAATATATCGAGATGTAGTCTGCCAAGTAATTCACAGGTTTTACTTTGTGATATTTGATTAAACCTTAATTTAAGCCCTGCATTATCTCCAGCAATGCCTAAAGCGTTGAATTGACCGGCAGTATCGTTTGCCCAAAGATCACCAGCATTTAAATGTGTTAATTTACTATCTTTGCTGTACGACAGAAGATTTTCAAAGTATGCTTTGTATGGATAGGTGTCTAAATTACTGGTTATCAGTTTGTTGTTTAAGTACAAATCGATACTGCTAAACATGCTATGCAAAAAATTATTAACTGGTGCAATGTTGTCATCGTCATGCAAATTAGTGCCATCGGCTCTTGTTATTTTAAACCTTACATACAAATATGACTGGGACAGGTCTGTCCAATACTCTGTTTGAGGTGGAATGTTGAATTCGATCGGGGCATAATTAGCTAACGGTGCTACAGGAAAATGTTCAATCCATTGACTTTCTTGCATAGATGTCATTGTGGGTGGTACAGAAACCACATCTAACTCAGATTTACTGCATTCGCATGACCCGTTTTGCATCATCTTTAATCAAATATATCTAAGTGTCTTTGATTTGTACGACGTTTCTTTGAAATGATCCTTCTCCTTCGAGATGTAGATTGTAACTGAGATCGTTTTTGAGGTTTTCTTTTATTTATCTTTGGTTTTTGAAGCAAAGTTTCACCAACAGCTCTTGCAGTTTCTTTTGCACGCGATAGTAAAACATTTTTTGGTTTTTTGCCACGTAAAAAAATATCTTGGGCTGCACCTATTCCTTGCTTAATGCCTTCTTTCTTTAGTGCATGCAAACCTGTCTTTACAAGTGGTGTTACAGTTCTTAATGCAGCTTTGAATAAAGAACCTAAGCCATAACCATATTGATGTTGCACACCTCGATAAACTGGAATCATGTTTTTTATTTTTTCTCAAATGTTTTTTCTAAAATGTTTTTTATTTTTTTCTAAAATGTTTTTTGGTAAAATGTTTTTTCAAAAATGTTTATTTATTTTTTCTAAAATGTTTTTTTTTCTAAAATGTTTTTTTATTTTTTCTAAAATGTTTTTTGGTAAAATGTTCTTTCAAAAATGTTTTTTTATTTTTTCTAAAATGTTTTTTTCTAAAAAAGTTTTTTGTGAAAACTTTTTATTTGGTAGTGAAAACTGTTTTAACGAAAACGTTTTATTTATTTTTCTTTGTTCCGTCGAAAATGTAACTTAACGATTGTCTTGCCAACTACAAATAGTCCAGTCATCCTATGAAAAAAATGGACCCAACCGTCAACTAATTGCAACAGAAACCAAATCTCTTTTAAAGTTATCATGAATGTATAAGAGATGACAGAAAAAAAGTCCTCCAAAATCCCTTCAGGGGAAATTGGTTAAAAACGCGTTTTATTATTGCTACTTTCAGGCCTTTTGGAATAAATAGCATATTTGGATATACCTACCGAAATGGAACAAAACCCCAACAATTCACACATAAATGATGTTTTGATAAGCGCTATACTCTATCTACATGTTTATTTATCATTCACATCATTTTGTCTTCTAAAATTGATTTATTCACATAAATTGTTAATTGAAAGGGGTCAACTTACCCCACCCACCCATTTAAACCAAAGATTTTTTTTTTCATGTCAATGCATTCTTATATGCTAAAATTCAATATTATCTGGATTCTCTAAAACTTAAATCAAAGACGAAACATTCCTTTTTGTATTAGATAACTTTTATATAAAGACAATCACTTAAATAAGGTACCAAAATCCATATATGCCTATATATTCAAAACGAAATATATGACACAAACAATACAATATTTATGTGGTATTTTTTGACGTTTTGCATTTGTTTTGTGAACTTAAACAAACAATAAATGAAATGAAGGAAGAAACATAGTGGGAAAAGCAGCAAAAATATTACAATTTTATTGCCCCTTTTTTCACTATGTGCCAGCTTTTCAGAATTAAGTGTTCACTCATTGAATTACACATGGAATATACTAAGCGTTAAAAATGAGGGCACGCCTAAATTCAATATTGAGGTATCTTTAGTTTCGTTTAAAACACAGACCAGATATTCAATCAAAATCAGTATCGGGTATGACCTCCACATGCAGCAATACATACATGCACGACATCACCGGGGTGAGGGGGAGGGGAGGGGAGAGTTGCCATTCCTCCTGAAGTGCTGCACCATTTTTTTTTAAGATTGGCTGGTACGGGTCGATGTGAGCGGACTCTCCTACCCAAAACATGCAATAATACATGCTCAATGGGAGAGAAGTCTGATAATTTCGCAGATCACTGGATTGTCACGATGCCCTGTTTTCTGACGAAGTCAACCGCAACACGAGCTCTGTGGGGTCAGACATTATCATCTTGGAAGACAAAGTTTTGACCAATACTACGTGATAATGGGACAACAACACGGCAAAATTTGTTATCAATATGTCTATTCAGGTTTCCAGGAACAAGAACAAGTTATGTTCTCCTACCTTAAGAAACACAACCCAAGACCATGATGCTCCCCCGCCAAAAAATATCATGCTCCAAGATAGTGGTGCATTTGTATCTCTCCCCACGCCGACGCAATATACGTCTTCGCCCGTTTGTGAATCGCCGACAAAACCTCGACTCATCCGAAAAGACCACATGACGCCACCGACGTATTGGCCAACCCTCATGTTGCTAGCGCAACCGTAAACGATTATATCTGTTCAGCCTTGACATGATGACACCGTGAAAAGGACGCCTTGTCCCAGATTTACTGTACTGCTAGAAACTCAGAAGTCCTGTCACGGAATGGATCTCTTGCTTTGGTTATGGTGCGGTTTCGAAACGGTTGCGCAAAGCAATAACCCATATAAGGGGATCTTGCTGGAATATTGTTTTCCAGTGGTGCCCACGTCCCCTCCTAATTTAAACATCACCAGTCTGGTGGTGTAAAGCTGCAGGTAGTGCAATAACACTTTTTGACTTCCGAATAAACCTGGCAATAGGGTTTTAGGATTCACCAGCTTGCAACATGCCTATGCATTGCCATTTGTGAGCTTCTGAGATATTGCCATGATGGCATATTGCATTGATATGAGACTTGATTGTGTTTCATTTTCATTGTATCCAAGAAATCACATAGTGCACAGGCAATACATGTAATGAATATATGTTACAACACTTTTTCGATGTGTTCGATTACACGGTCTCATGGGTTTGGTTCACGAATTATGAAGAGTCAAATTCTCCCTATCCTATCCAGAAAATAGTTTACAGTAATAGGGTTCTCTTATTTTTGCATCTTAATACATTTACAGACTTCTCTTTTCCATTTTGTCTCGTTCTTACACATTTTCTGCATTAGCGAAGATAGCTCCCCGATATTCCCCACACCCTCAAGAACGGTCAACAAGCTACGTCTATAAGAACAAGGTTTTCGGTCACACTTTGTTTTACAAGCGCATTTTGATAAAAGGCAATCACAGTATTTGATAAGAACTGCTGTTTTGGGAAGTGAACAAACTTCCTCGAGTAAAACCACCTTTGTGGTACCTACCCCTTCACTGCAATCCTTTTGTACACAATCCTTTCGAGACAGATAATTTGATCATCCGCCAAATACAAATATTGCAGGTTTGCTTATGACATCATCAGAATATGTTCCACGTATATCCAACAAATCCAACAAATCCTCCTCCACGTAAGAACAAACCCCCATCGTCGTGTACATATTGAACTACCTCGTCTAGCCATTCATTGACACTACAGACATCCCGAGCTATATTTCATTTATCGAGGAAGGTTTGTCAGCTAGCTTCAATAACCAAGAAGACCCATATATTGATGGCGGGAAACTACACAGCTCTTTCCTGAATAGATCTCCTTCATTGTCATATAATATATCAGCCGACTCTGTTAAACGCAAATGCGGATCAGTTTGAGCTGCTTCTCCAATTTCTCTTAACATTAATTGAGAGTTTGGGGTTACGGACTGGCTTTAACCTTTAAAACTGTATTCCAAAAACGTATTTATAAACCATATTGTTAATATTCAATTGGCCTTCTTCCTTTGCATAGTCGACAATTACACAATATATACTCATCGACCTGGCAAAATGTTATTAAGTGTACAGTCCGAAACGTGGATGTCTATGTTTAGGTTTTCCGTTTGATCTCTTTCCACCCTCGAATGACTGATTTCTACATGCTGATCACTTGTATATTTCTGCATTGCATTATTGTAGTATGTACATACAGGAATTGACGAAAACCATTGGTTTCTCTGTGATTCTTTCAAACCATAGCTCAAAAACCTGATCCGTTGAAACTATTGCCGATGCGAGATCGCTTTGACAAACTATATGGTTTCCGTCATATAAGTGAAGAAATCTGGAATCTGTAGGTAATGTTTGGCCTTAGTTTGAAGCTAACATGGGAAGATAACAGAGCTCTAGACTGAGGCTACATTTCTCTGATGGCTTGAATATACAGTTCTCAGCAATACAATCATTTGTTTTTAATAAACGTGTGTAGTAGGTCGGCCATTGTTTATATATGAACCACAACTTGGAAATAAGATTTGACAAATAAAGAGCTTCTTTTCAAGTTTGTCCTACACCTTTTGAAATCTACTTCACCACAAACTCCTTCAAATGTTTTTTTTTCTTACATAAGGGTTTCATAAAAGTTAACTTACGTTTTATCATTTCATTGGGTTCAACCTCGCTAAAGGTTTCAGTATTTGTCTTTGGTTTGGAAGTCCCGCTTATGCTTTCAACTTTATGTATTGTGACTTCTTCTCAAAGCAATGCAGTATTAAAAGAGATTCCCATAAGTATTACATTTAAAAAATCATTCAGTAGGAAATGGCCTCAAGTTGCTCTGGAAATAACCGTGTCATTGAACATGTGATTCACCGCATTTTGAAAAATTCTGATAGTCCTGATTCTTCCATTTATTGTCCAATACAAGCTCGAAATGGTATGGAATCCACAATGTTAATGTGACCTTCTTGCACTCTTGATTGTACTGTCCATTTTACCTGCAAATGAAAAATAGATAAAAAGGCATTTATCATCACATGTGCGTTGATTTTGTCTGCAGCATTTTGAATTGTGATATTATTACATTAACGTCACTGCAAATGAAAATATTAAATTAAATACAACCACACTTGCTTTTTCTTACTTTTGATTGAAGGTTGTACTTTAGCGTAATTCACCTTAATTTTCATAGTTCATACAACATATGTATTAATGATAGATAATAATAAAAAAAGTTATAAGAAGAAAAAATGTGACTAAAATGATATCTTTATCATACAATAGGTTGGTTATAGTAATAAATGCACCTTCAGAGTAAGATACAATCGCCACCAGATGATATTTGCCGACGATTTTTTTTATCTCATCCACATTTACTCTTCATCTTTAACCTTCAATTTATTCTATTTTGCCATAAATCAAGAAACTAAGCAAATCTAAAAATCAATTCAACAAATCATAAATAGATTTATTTCATAATTTGCAAAAAAATAATTTAAGAATTAAATGATCTTAACAAATGTACATGATAGATTTAATTGAGTGAGTAAGAGAAATGAGTTGTTTTCGTCAAATCATTGTCTACAGTGACACTAATGGGCCACCGTAGTTTAAAAAAACGAAGAGCTATTCCGAGGTTAATATTTCATATTCATTTTATATATTTGTCATTTTAAGTTGTATTTTTGTCATTTTATTCTTGTTTAAAGATATATTTGAGTGTGAGTGGTCATCAAATCGATGTTTTGGGTGAAATTAAACAAAACAAGCACTTTTTAAATTACCCACGAAAACCCATTACAAAGCATTCTGCAGGCTATTTCAAAAATAATTTTTCATCTAAAATGTAATCATGAACATAGAATTATGTTTTTCATCAGATAAGGACAGATATAAATGATAATAAGCTCAACTTACCCTTTCATGCGACTTTCAACAGCAAGTTGACCTCGAAATTTACCGATGACAGTTCACGCTTTGTACTTTCTATGGTGGTACTTTAGAACCATGCAAAAACTCGCACTTTTCAAAAAGTTTAAATGCATTTTTCAGTATTTTCCCCTGGTGGGATTTCTGAGGACTTTTTATATGTTATAAAGGAAGTATGCAGCTATAATAAAATCACAAATTCGTTTCTGTTGCAATTAGTTGAGGGTTGACTTACAGAATGACTGGACTAAAACTGAACAGGAATACCTGCATCACCAGTTATTTGAATGTTAATTGTATCAAACTCTGATTTTGAAACTGGAATGTATTGAACATTTGTTATTTCATGGTTAATGTGCTGACTACCATGTACATTTTCGTGGGCATTAGATGTTTTAAAGGGGGTTACACGAAGTATTGGTGCTAGGGTGTCTCCAATAACATTATATTCTGCAATATCTGAATAAATGTATAAATGGTTATAGCCTGCATCTAAATTTGGACTGTATTTAAACATTTGCATAATGTTATGTCCTGGAAATAATGTTTTCCCCATAAATTCTGGATCACCACCCAATTTTAAAAACAGAAAAGGGTGAAACTTTACTCCTGTACGACCTATATTATTGAAACCAAACTTAGGTCGCTTAAATTCCTCAGCATAACCAATTTGAAATGTTATGTTTTTTGAAGCAAGTTCATCTCCTATACAGTTTTGTAACACCTCATTCATTACACCTAACACGTGTGCAGGACTATTGTAAGATCCTGGTTGAAACTTAAAACGTATACCCCATTTACTTGGTTTGCCTGAGGTTTTGTTTTTCTCAATTACATACATTGACAGATCTTTTTTCTTTTCACTTTTTTCTATTAACTTATATAAATCTACATTGGCTGTAATAATGTGAAAATCTGCTTCGACTTCCGATATATTCAAAAATTGTGAAGGAGTTATTAACTGAGCCAATCCAACTTCCCACATTTCTTTTTCAAGATGAATTGTTTTTGGTAACTTAACTTTGTAACAACATTGTGTGTTGTCAGGATGCATGTCTAAAGAACTGTCACTTGGAAGAGTTAGATAAAACGAACTCATGTTTGCCATCAGGAAAATCAAACTGTTTGTTTTGTTTATTAAACTTAAGTCCTGGGGATGGTAAAATATAACCTAATGAACTGCTTAGTAAAATTAACCACATTTCTCGATTGTCACTTTGAATACTTAAATGTACTATTGATGTTGCGATGATTGCATAAATTACAATAATTTGTGAAACAAAAGTAAACTGATTTTTAGGAACACGATTTCCGCAACATGTATATTGGGTAACTTTGCCACTATTAATACTTTCGGTACCAGACTCAATATTACACTGAGAATGCATGGTAGATGTAGTCTGTTTTTATATATCTTTTCTGTAAAGAATTCGTCAAAGGTTTCAAACAACATATGATTCTGGAATCCAACTTTGAAATTGTTTAGGATAACCTTTCCAATTTACTTTTATTTCTTTAACAAAACGCTTTCCTTCACGTCTTGTACGTTTATCAAGCACTGATTCAATTTCATAGATTTCATTATCTTTTATAAGTTGTAATTCCTCACCATAAAATGTCCCCATAATCTGTTCATTATTTAAATCCTTTAACTTATAAGTTATTGGTAATGTTTTATTTACATGGGTTATTTCAAATATTTCTTGTGTCCAGTTTGGTAAATAACCTTTATCAAACGTATGTTTTGTTTTATTAATCCGTACTTTATCTTTTACTCTAAACTTTGGGATTAAATCTTTTTTCTTTAACTCTTTTTTCTTTGGAGAATACAATATCTCAGAAATCTTAGCTTCATTGCATGGTTTTACCGAGTCTGGGGAAGTTTGAATACTTCTGTGAAAAGTTGTATTGTAATTATTAACTAACTGGTTAAGCACATCGACATAACGTCGTGTTTTGTTATGAGTAAAATATTTCCACATGCGAGTTTTCAAAGTTCTTTGAAATCGTTCGACAATGCTTGCTTTCGTTTCTGGATTATCAGTTGTAAAAAAATGAATTTGATTCTTTTTCAAAAAATGTTGAAATTCTCTGTTCTTAAATTCTGATCCTTTATCAGTTTGTAAAGACAACGGTTTTCGTTTTGACTTTTTCAAAATCGACTGAAATGCAATAATTAAAGTTTTACCCGTTTTATTTTGAAAAGGTACAACCCAAGCATATTTTGAAAATACATCAATGACACAAAGTAAATATCTGTTATTATTATTTTGTTTTGACATTTTCTGCATATCGGCTAAATCTGCTTGCCATTGATAATCAATACCTCCCACAACAGTCTTTCGTCTTTTAAGTTTTCTACGAATGGGTTTATGCAACGTGTAGGTTGTTTCACCTTCCAACCATTCTTTAACGTCTTTATACTTTATCTTTTTTAAAGTTGCTTTTGCTTTTTGATACAAATATCTTGGGCTGGAAAATGCTGTTTTACTTTTTGGGTCATAGTACAACTTGTTCAATAAAGAATTTAATTTACGATGTTGTCCTTTTACCAAGCCTCCCATCTTTGACGGTTTGACCCAACGTCTTGTTTCTTTATAGTTGATTTTTTAACAGTCGATGGAGGGGTCATTAATTCTTGGGTATAATAATCTTTTAAACGTTCTTTTTCAACGGGGTCTGAGTACGGCGATGCTTTGTGGACTTTACTTAAAGATTTAAGTCGTTTAGATGTTTTTGGTGTACTCATTTTTGGGGTACTCATTTTCGGGGTCCTAAAAGTTATTTCGTTATCACTATCACTATTTGTGTGATCGTGTTTGTGCATCCATTTCCATCTAACAACATTTCCAACAACTTCTTGTGGAACATTTGTTTCATTTAAAGCCTTTGAAAATGTTTCCCAGCCTTTCGGTTCAATACCTTTTCTTTGGCGCAATGTATCATTTATAAGATCTATTATATTAGATCCAGGAATTTGTGTTCCTTTATATGTTACAACCCCTTGATTATTCCAAGATAAATTGTCGTTATCTTTCAACATATTTAAAAGCAATCCTGCTTTTCTTTGCATTGTTTTGGGTACACTTTGCAAAATACGATCTTGCATTGTATCAGATACTACGTTTTGCTTATGGGTGCTATCTGATGGTATAATATTTGAGGGCACTTTAACTTTTTCGAGTGAGTTTTGTAACTTAAACAAAGTTTCACCATACCTTTGAGCCTTTTCCGTTTCCGATAATGCAGAGTTTTCCAAAATAGTATTCATTTTGCTTTGTTGTTGTGCAACATCTGTAACTTGGGGATTTGGTGGCAAACGTGGGTTATGCATTTGTTCCGCTTTAATTCTTTTAATCTCTTCTAATAATTGTACAGGAACAACAGCCATTTTTCTGACAGACATTTTTTACAAAGATTTGATTGCACCACCAATACCTCCGACTACAACTTTTGTTAATAAAGGCAATAATGGACCTAAAAGAAGTGGTAGAAATCCTCCTTTTTGATTTAAAATACGTTTCTTCTTTTGAATAGAAACTGATTTTGATGCTAAACTTCTAAGATGTTGTCGCTTTGAATGCAATTTCTTCTTTTGAGCTTCTGTCAAAGGAACATGTCCTTTTAAAACATTGTGACAACATTCTGATACACATTTTATGACTGGAGATTTTGCTTCCTTTATAAGTTTTTTTCTTATTTTTGGGGTAGATTGTAGCATAGCCATAACCATTGGACCGTGTTTTTTAATAAGTGGCGTTTTCTTTACCATGTTGACTCTTTAACTGTCCTAAACAAACTGATATCCATGATGTAAAGACATCCTTCTTTTATAAAATGCTTTATAAAAATTGTGATTGCAATGCAGTAAGTGCAATTCGTGCAGGTTCCGATAAGTTCGGATTATTTAATGGCGAAAAACGGGCAAAATTGGCCTGTACACTTCTTGGAGATAAACGAACTGCAGTATACTCTGGACTCTTTGGTTTTTCTTTTGACTTAACATATTGTTTGGCATCCTGTCTAAGCTGGTTCAATTCTCTTTTACCAACATTATATTCATCCTGAGATCTTGGCGATAACGATGTTGACGGAATGTCTTGAAAATGAAATTTACGAGGAGTCATATATCGAATATATTTAGATCCAATATTGTGTAGTCTATGTACCATTGCTTGTTTTTTAGAATTCATAGGAGATTTTATGGGTGTTTTGGGCGCAGATCTTCTTCTTTGTGTAATAAAAGTTTCATTAACTTTAGATCTTTCTTTTCGGGGTATTTTTCTTTCTTTTAGGGGTACTTGTCTTTCTTTTCGGGGTACTTGTCTTTCTTTTCGGGTGTAATAAAAGTTTCATTAACTTTAGTTGTTTGTTTTCTTTTCGGGGTATTTTTCTTTCTTTTCGGGGTATTTTTCTTTCTTTTAGGGGTACTTGTCTTTCTTTTCGGGGTACTTGTCTTTCTTTTCGGGGTAATTGTCTAGGTTGTTTTGAAAAAGTTCTTGCAGTTTTTACACCATTCCAACGTATTAAACTTCTTATAATAACACCTCCTAAAAAAAACCCCGCCACCAGGTTTTAAAATAATTTTGCGTTTTTCATCGTCATTTATCATAGGATCCGATAACTTTTTTACGTCGTCTTTATGTTTTAACATGTAACTAGCGGTTTGTTTCGGTAATTTGATTTTACCATCAGTGATTTTCTTTGCCGCTAATGTAAACCATTTCAGCATTTCTTTAAACCCTAATTTTAACAACGCTTCTCTTGCATGTTTATTTGTTTCCTGACTTAAATTTTGCAATGCATGTAAAATCGACGACGAGGTATTTGGTAACGCCATCTCTGATTGTGTATCTCCTTAGACTGTATCATAAAAAATGACAATTGATTTTCATATGCATACAGTTTTATACTGGTGAATAAATAATAGGTCCTTGATCCTCATTTTGTGAATACCACCGATGAAAAATATCTGTACGAAGTCGTAATTCTCGTTTTGTTCTGGCATGAAAGTCAATGACAAGATATCCATGGTCTTTAGACGTTGCATCATTATAAGCTGAAATCAAATGTGGGGCTTGCATTTGATTTGCAAGTGTTTTAATTTGATTATTATCTCTTTTATTTCTAAACACAATCATGTATCGTGCATTTAAACTTATAGTTCTACTTGACTTCGATTGCTGAAACATGTTCTGAGTTATGTAAATAACACTTGCATTACGATGATGTCCTTTTCTTGTAAACCATAACTTGATTTTTTCTTCGTCCTTGTCCCCGAGCATATCGTCAAATACAATTAAATGTGAAATGCTGGGATCGCTAACAATTTCATTTTCATCCTCGGGAATACCATTAATAAATTTTATGAAGTTGAATGATTCTTTCATTAAATTGTAAGCAGTTTGCCATTCTTTGTAACACCATACCACTTTTTCTGGTACAATATTGAATAAATCTTCACGATAGTCAATAAGTTTACGGACAAATTCTGTTTTCCCACATCCACTAGGCCCGCTTATGTAAATGTTACAGGGGTGTTGAAACAAAAGGGATTGGATATCCATTTCTTGGATTAACTTGTCTCTTCAAAGGATAAATGTAAAATGACAACAAATGCAACATTTAGTAAATTTTATCCCATACAAACATTTTTATACAAGCATTGTTATACAAACATTTTTATACAAGTATTTTTATACAAGCATTTTTATACAAGTATTTTAAACAGTTGATTAAAAATCATAAACACAGTGAAACACATTTTCTATTTTGTATTCACGTTCAATAATCGTTCTATACAGTTCAAAATTTCCTATTTCCCGTGGATACTGATGATCGAAAAAGTAGAATCGGACTTGTCTTTCCATCCTGTACAAGTTCTTTGTAAACAAATGTGAATGCACTTCTTTTTCTGAAACATCTTGATCAAAAATGATATATCCTTTCACAGCTATGCATGGGTGTAACGAATCGTCACTTTCCACAGGATTTGCCGCATATCGTACATAAAAGTTAAACAACTCGGCTTTTTGTGAAAGCGTGTTGAGAAATTGTTCTGTTATAGTTTCATTTTCCAAGTAGGTTTGAAATACCCATCTAGATGTATCTCGTCTTTGCAACCCCGGTTCAATGTAAAGTTGTGTAATAAGTCCAAATGCTGCACTATTATTGAACCGCATATCCCTTATCAATAAATTGATGTAGTATTGAATATTATACATCTTCAAAGACGATTCTCCTTTTTTACATCCATTGTGAAAACGTTGTATCCAAAATGCAATACAGCCGTATTGAAGCTCTTTCTTTATCTTATCTTTTAAAACATGCAGATTAACGAATTCTTTGTAAATCTGTTCACGTAATTCAAGTGGTAATGGAAGCGTGTCTGTTCCTTCCATCTTTAATGAGTGTTTAATGCTTTTTTCATTCTACGCTTTGCTTTTATATGTTTTCGCCTTAAGCTCTGATGTCCATAAGGAACAGTTTCAACTTTATTGACAATGACTCTTTTTGTATATACAGATCTAAATGTTTTTGTCTGAACTTCACTTTTGACAGTTCTATCTTTATATCTTCTTATTCTACAGTCATATGTAACCTTGATTTCATTTGTACGATCCATCATGCATTTTGTAAAAGTATCAAAATTAACAATTTGACTAGTTTTGTAATCTAATGTTATACCCTTTACTTTACATTTGCTTTCAATAGACCCATCTTTTGTTTGCAATTGGTAGGCATAATTTTTTGGTCCTAGCCCTCGAAACTTTGTAATTGTATTGTCTGGCTCTTCATCAGTCCATTTTCCTAATCGACTATTGACAATGGTTGGATTCCATAGCGTTGGATCATGAATGTACATACAACTATCAGTATCAAAGTACAAAACCCTATCATCTAATTTTTCTAAAATACTGTATAACTCAAGTCTTGCATACGCTGTTACGTATGAACCAACTATAACATTCGCTGTACTGTGAGTTTGCACATGATCTAACTTATTTTCATAACTTACTAAAACAAATGGGCATTCATTGTCAAATATTTCAACATGCTTGATAAAAACCTGTGGATTGTTGATCAAATCAAAGTATTTTGCAGGATCTTTAATGTATTCAGTTTGTGTCATGAGTTCCCGTTGAGCCAGTTTCCCCCACAAACAATTGAGCATAATTTTGGCAAAAGACCGTTTACCAGGATTTTTTTTAACCAAGTTTGCATCAAGTTCAACACCTTCTGCATTTTTGTAGTCAAGAATAAATCTTTCTTTGTCTGATTCTGACTGACACCAACCAGGATAACCACTGGCCTCTTGCTTAATTTTCAGAAAGTTGTCAACATAACCTTTGAAAAATTGATCCGATAAAGAATCAAAATGCCATATTTCATAGACATGAAGCAAACAATAACCATTATCCAGAGCTTTAAAAAGTTCAAGAGTCACCCAAGTTCCTACCAAGGCTCTATCATCTTGTTCATGAGTACAAACAGATAAACTATCTTCTGCACATTTTCTACACAATGGAAACATCATTTTGTTGTTGCAATGTAATGGCAAAACAGAGTGCAACAAATTAGCTGGGGGCAAAACTTTGCATTTAATGAGACCTTCATATTGACGAATATTGTCAATGTCAATATTTTCTGTTGTCAAAATCAAGGGATGACCTACAGGGTATGATTTGTATTTACACACAAATGGGTAGAGTGAACAGATATCAATGTATTTGATTTCTTTTTCATCTTTAGAGTCAATATCATGAGATAATTTTATGGCATTACATCTCCCACCATATAATCCTTCCCGGGGATCTATTGGATCACAATGTGGAAATATTGATTCAATATATTTTTTGTATTCTTTGTCTTTGAGTTTTACATCAAACTCATGTTCCCACATGACATGAACATTGTAACCTTTTTGTTTAATGTAAGCTATCCTATTCATTGTTTTTTCAAACAGAGATTGCATGGTTTCCCCATTAAATGGATTTGTTTGTAACCGATTTGGATAGCAAACTGGACATCCGTGATACAGATCCCCATGAAACTCATACACAGTGTTGGATTCTTTATGAAAGCCATCTACACTATAAGGTCCAATTTCATATTCACCCCCGTTTTTTGCATGCTGAATAAAAATATTATTTTCATTTGCAACACTTTGAATCCAGCGTATTCCTTTGATAGAAAAACGACGTTTGGAGGAATCTTTGCTGGAAATAATTGCAATTTGACCTTCTGGCAAATAAGAACTACGCCATACTTTATTGCATGCATCTGCAATTGTTATAGCTTCAAGAAAAGGATCGACTCCTCCATGTTTGATGAAAACCTTTCTGAATTGACCACTACCCCTTCTCAAAATGTCTACATCTGAACGACAGTATTCTTCCATCTCCTTTTTGAAATCAAAGATTTTACCATTTGTAACCTGCTCGTTATACCATTGCATAAAGTTTGATCTTGCTTCAGGAGACATAGAATTTGGTATGTAATATGAACTATCCAAAAATGGACCAATATAATCCTGAAAATCATCCGTATTTGCTAAATGCGGAAAAAAACCCTTTCGTAATTCATCAAGTCCAAATGTAACAGGAAACTTGGCTAAACCAAAACTCATGAAATTGTATGAATCAATCAAACAAACACCATTTAGTTCCAATTTCATAATATTGTTTCCATTCATGATTAATTTTGGTAGTTTTGTTCCTTGTTGAATAATATTTTTCAAAATGAATTGCCCATCGTAAGCTTTGAAATTGTGTGCAATTGCTGTCATACTTTTGTGACGATCAGCGAAAAGCCAGGTACAAAATTCATGTAAAGTGTTATTTCCTTGAAATATAACTTCTCTACCTTCACTAAACTCACTGCATGTTGTGCAATGAAAATCAAGTGGTTTATCAATACATATGTCACAAGCTCTATGAGCAATACAATAATTCGGAATGTGGACACCAGTATCTTGTTTACATTCAAAGTCAAAAAATATAAGCAATGGTTTTTTTATCTTTTCTTCACCATCAACGTATTGTTCTGTCTTACTTTCGTAAGGTTGAATATGACAACGATGGTCAAGATTTGTTATCTGTTTGCAAAAGCGACACTTTTTCTTTCCTGCACAAATGTGCTTTCCTTTTCTAGATTGAAACTGTTTTCCACATTTCCTGCAATTTTTTACCAATTGACAAATGGATTTGTGTTGTTTTCCATAAACACTCTTATGGTTGTCAAAACAGCTTCTATTAAAAAATATTCTATGACATTGGTTGCATTCATATGAATTACCACTTGACATACATTTAACATTTCCAAAACAACCCTTACATTTATTGGGGCACAGATGACTTTCTCTGTTTTGGTAAGCAACGTCACAGAATTCACAATAATAACTACATCCTAAAAATCCTCTGATATTTGTGATGTAATCATAATGGTTTTGGTGAAAATACAAATGTATAACTTTGGTTTTGATGTTTTCTACACCAGGGTGCAAATATACCATTTCTACTGATGAATGTTGCTGGTGTACCTTAATAACATAATCTTTTGCATACAAATAAGTTTGAATAATGTTGTATTCATCCTGACCACAAGGAGTTGATGGTAAGATACCTGTTTCCTCAAGCAAGTTCTCAGCTTCGGTTTTCTGAAGATTTCGTTCGGATCTTCGAATAAGTTTCCACCTTTTTTTCCACTCCTCTGTAGGTTCACGATTGACATGACACATTCCAACAACAACAGCTCTTGCAAAGCACATACTGTCTTTGGTATTGTTAATTTGTACTAGCGATGTTTTCTTCTTTGCAAACACAGCAGAATCTATTGTTGATTTTGACATCCTACCACATCCTTGTGGTTGGTGGGTATGCGTAACATCAAATGTCATGTTTCCATCATTCATCCGAAAATCTGCATTGGATTGTAACACTTTTTCAATTTCATTCAAAATAATACTTCCAGTCAGTTGAGCGACGTCTGTAAAAGGAATATGAATAACATAACATAACATAACATAAATTTTATTGTAAATAAAGGCCTCCGGCCCAGAATACACACAATGAATAGCATAGCAATCATGTTAAAATGAATTGATTAAACATACAACATTAATTTACAAACTAATACAAGTGCATTGATTTAGCAGATACTTTTTGCATATTCAATAAGCCGTATAGAACTAGCAGATGTACATGGATATGAATCGACGGCCCGGCGCAAGACCGGACAAAGTCATATTTTGCAAAATACGGCTCGGTCCAGTCATGCACACACCCATCGAAACCCATCGAAACACATCTGCAAGTGAGTAAATCAAATAAAACACGCACCTGTATTAGAAACAGTATCTGAATGATATTGGCTTGTCCAGTGTAATGAACGACTAATAAAGCAATAATATTAAAAATGAAAAAGTGTTAGCATCTATTTTTTCTCAATTGTTTTTAAGTACTCTTCTCTTAGAATCCCCATATCCAAAGCTGGGTGATTAATCGTCATTCTGATTTTATCCGATGGTTCGGTGTGTAACATCGAATTGATTTGTTTGGTAACATCATCAAATAATGGTTCAAGTTGGTGTGGAGGTAGTTCCTCAAAGTTTTTGAAACTTGCATGTAATAAATGTGATTCCGTTCTAAATTTACGGGACTGTTTGTTCGTCATAGATTTCAGTTCGTACATTTTTTTCATGTCCATCATTTCAGATTTTTCATCGGTGCACTCATTTTCTGAAGCACTGTCTTGTATCATCTCCACAGGTTTCTTTTTAGGCGAAAAAAAGTCATCATCGCTATAATTCTCCGATTCACTTTCTTCCGTAACTTTAATTCGTTTCCATTTTTTCTTTACAGGTGAATTACTCTCTTTAAATACCATCTTGATACTTTGAAATCTAGTTTAACATTGGTTTAAAGATCGTAACATCAAGACATTTTATAAACTCGCTCATGATTCAAAAACAACCGTTCCGTATAAATAGAAGTCAAACATGGAACAATGTAACATTTACATTTCATTCTTCTTACAGAACAGACGTAATATTAATGTTGTCAAAATGGCAGAGATTGTAAACAACTATCAACCTGCAAAAATATGCTATGTATATGTTAATTCATATACGCACGAGTATGAAATTACCAACATTCCTACCGACTACGAGATCAAGCATGTGGGAGTTTATGTTGGGGCGTTTTCATCTTACGACAAGTTCAACCGGGATGTCTACCAGATTTTCAAATATCGACAATTCGACATACTAGGCATTGATGAACTTTACAGACCGCATCAAAGCAGACCTAAGTTTTGCTTCGTGTGTCACGACGACGGACATTGGTCTAGTAATTGTCCTGAAAAGACAAAACGCGTTGGAATCTATACGTATGTGTACGTAAACCCGGTTACACATCAAGTTTTGTTTTCAACACAAAACGAACTTTCACAACATCGGGACATGAATTTCGTTGGAACATTTACATCGTATTGTAACGAGTATAGCAGATATTGTTTGAAAACAAGAAAAAGTGTACGCATCATCCCAACGGAAAGGATATCTGCAACAACTCTATCAACTCAAACTACGGAGGAAATCAAAACAGACAACAATCAGTCTGTACAAACTTTGGATTTGAGTGAAAAAATGGAAATAGTTGACAAGGACAACAAAATCAAATTTGAGGATCAACCGAAAGAGGAATCGAAAGAGGAACCGAAAAAGGAAACAAACAAGAACTCGAAAAAGGAATTGAAAGAACAATCGAATTCAAACATAAACTGTTTTTTCTGTAATTCAAAAAAGCATAAGAAAGGTGAAGTGTGTTCTTTAATTGTAAAGAAAGAAAGTGCAAAACCTCAAAAGCGAAAGGGACGTGTATGTTCTGGTATTCCAAAGAAAAAGAAAAAGTTAGAATTGTAAATATTTATCAAAGTGTAATGAACTCTCAAGTTAATATTGTTCCAAGATATGTTTTAAAAATTTTGTTGTATGTTTAACTGTTATTATATGTTTAACTGTTATTATATGTTTAACTGTTATCATATGTTTAAGAAAGAAATAAAAGTATGTAAACCAATTCAATTGTTTTTTATTATTTTTGTTTAGAAAGTTTGACAATTTCAAGAAGAATCTCTCGAGAACATTGTGTAGCCCTTAAAAGGGCTTCCGTGGTTTCCCCTATTGTTTTAGAAATAGGTTAGACCAGGATATAGTTGTTGGAGTTTAGCCTTCCAAGCAACATTTTCAGTTGGAGGCATAAACTCCGAAAGGTCCGGGTATATGTTACCCATCTTAACGATGGGTGTACGAGTATAATACTCATACCCTCGCCTTTCAAAGAAAGCACAAAGTGCTTTCCGCCGGTGGTTCTTCACCTCTTCCTCCACCAACTCTTCCTCCTCCCGGATCCTGTCATCGTTGGATCTTTGCTTTGACTTGCCAAACAGTCGGCGAAGAAATTTCACAAAAGACTTCATTTTCAGAAATATGATTTAAAACAATCAAATCATACCTTTTTATACAGTTGTGCTGACCTACTAACCTACTGACCTAACAGATAACTTTAACATTTTCGTTGACCTACTGACCTACTGACCTACTTCTTAAATATTTAAGATACTTCTTAAATATTTAAGAAATCAACCAATCAGAAGGATGATACTTAAACATTACGGTATGCGTGAATTCTGAAAAAGTTATCTTCAGTTTTTATGCTAAAACAGTTTTTATCATCACAAATTATGATGTTATATTCTAAATAAAAAGACTTTTCAGAGGCTTGGGGTTAAAATATGTAGGGATCACTTTAAGCATGTGCATGTTTTATAAGGGGATACATTTCTTTGTCATCATAAGATGCTCATATGGTAATACATTTTGACAATTTGAAAAGGAAATCTTTTCGTGGGATATGGTTGGCCCTAAAAAGGGCCGTTTGGGTGGAGACTGTTCAATGATAACAGCCTCCAATCTTCCCGCAAGCCGGACACTTGCTCGCACTTCTGCGATCAAGTCGCTTTAACTGCTGTGCATCTAGCCCAGCTTGCAGGTAAAACGACGGCTCATCGTCATCATCCCAGCATTCTTCGCTTTGGGGGAAAAGCGGTGTCTGTGACGGTGGCGGTGGTGGCGGTGGTGGAGGTATCAGTTGTCTCTTAAGATGTTCAAGTTGGTCAGAGACCAACTTGACTTGGTTGATTAAATCAACAACTTGCCGTCTCAATGGCTCCATATTGCTATGAAGTTATGACTGTTTTCAGATTTGCAAGCTTTTTTATACTGCGCATTCCGATACTTAAATATTTAACCAATCACGTTTTTAAAACTAACGTACACTTCTATTGGACGTTACTTCAGTATTTCATTAATTCATTGGACGTTATTCCTCTAATTTCATTGGATATTATTTCAATCCTCTTTGGCGGTATAAAAACGACGTCATTTCATGTAAGCGTTATCATTTCAACTTTGTAGCTGAACGGAACAACCATGGAACTCAACTTTGACGAATTACTTGCTGAGGCGTTCAACTCTCATGACAATCAGATACCATCTGATATGATGTCAAATACCATTGGACCTGAGAGTTACCAGACACAACAATACCATTACCAGCCTGATAATTCAACACAAACAACTATGCTGCCAACGGGGGACAATACGTTACTTCATACCATTTTGAATGAAGTTCGACATCTGAAGTCACAGCAAGACAGTGTAATGAACAGCATCCTGAGCGAATTACAGACATTTAACTTTCACCTTACGAAGCTACAATGTCTGGATACAAGTATTCAACAACTCAACCATACCATTGACAAGCTCCAGAAGTCAACTTATCTGGAAATGGAAGTTACATCGACACCAGTAAAGTTGCCGATTGAAATTGATTTGGACAAAACAAGTCTGCATAAACTAGTAAACGCATTAGCAAATGCTGTAAAACAGACGCAGACAACCTCCTCACAACAAACAACATCGAGAAAGCGAAAAACCACAGTTCCAGCAGAATCACCCAAAAAGCAGAAAGCAGTTGACAAACCCCAAATATCCGTTGCCACCGGTCAAGGAAAACATGAAAAAAACATCAACAACTTCAAGATACCACGTATACCGAAGAAAAAGAACTAACATCCGAACACAGCTTTGTTCCATAGGGAACACACCAAACGGCCCTTTTCAGGGCCAACCAGTTCTCTCGAAAGAACTTCTCATATTTGTCAAGTCAAGAACTTAGAAATTTTTGACCCATTTTCGGACTTAGTCATTCTTTGCTCAGAATTCGAACTTAGAAAATTTTTGACCCACTCTTAAAAATTCGAACTTAGAAATTTTAACCCATTTCCGGACTTAGTCATTTTTACTCACAATTCGAACTTAGTCATTTTTACTCAAAATTCGAACTTAGAAAATTTTTGCCCCATTTTCAAAAATTCGAACTTAGAAATTTTTGACCCATTTTCAGACTTAGTCATTTTTGCTCAGAATTCGAACTTAGAAAATTTTACCTCAGAATTCGAACTTAGTCATTTTTACTCAGAATTTGAACTTAGAAAATTTTTGACCCACTCTTAAAAATTCGAACTTAGAAATTTTAACCCATTTCCGGACTTAGTCATTTTTACTCACAATTCGAACTTAGTCATTTTTACTCAAAATTCGAACTTAGAAAATTTTTGCCCCATTTTCAAAAATTCGAACTTAGAAAATTTTCGATCCATTTTCGGACTTAGAAATTTTCAGGGGTATTCTTTCTTATTTCTTGCCCTAAACTAAGAACTTATAACTTTATAACAATTTTCCAACTTTTTGCCCAGGAACCTGCGGACTTAGTCATTTTTCAACGATTTCTGTACCCAGGGTACCCTACCGCC